>CM034152.1:330794547-330808324 GCA_019776745.2 Taxus chinensis | reverse complement strand
ATTTAGATTCATTTAAGCTAAGCCATGATTTTGTAACACATTAAAATGGTTAACATTAACAAATTAAATGTTGTTTCTCTCTTGATAAAACTCCTTGATAGTGAATATATTAATTTGAATGAACACATTGTTAATGAATTAACGTCTCTTTTCAGAATCCCTTCTATAGTCATTGATAAAATTGAAAAAATTCAAAAACGTTTTCTATGGTTGGGTGTGGAGGAAAGGATAATTTCTCTTATGGCTTGGGATAAGGTGTGCCTCCCTAAATCTTTGGGGTCTTAGGTATAAAAACATTAAGTTAATGAACTAAGCCCTAATTGCCAAAATGGGTTGGAGGCTCATTAAGGAGACACCTTTTGACAGAGGTTTTAAAAGCAAAATATTTAGAAAATCCTGACAATCCTAATTGGTTGCCTGTGAGGATCTTCCCCCGGGTTATACCTTTTGGAACCCTCTTATAAAGTTTAAATCTCTCATCACTAAAGGAAGCAAATGGAAGTTGGGGAACAATAATCTCATCTCCTTTGGAAAGCTAAATGGATCTCTCCCCACTTGCTAAAAAATGAGGAAAATTAGACTCCCATTGGTATCTTAGAATCAAATTTGGGGACAAAGTTGGGGACTATATTACCTATGTTAATGGATGCAGAAACTGGGGCAATATTGTCTGGGATGGGGCCTCTAAAGAGGATTTTATCATTATTCAGGCGCTTCAAGGTGTTGTTAAGACTTGTCATATGGGCTCTTTGGATAAACAAGATGATTTCATTCGAGAGGATTCCTTTGAGGGTGATTACAATGTTAAATCTAGTTATTCGATTATCTGTCCCCTTATGCACACTGATGCAACTTGGAACAAAATTTGTATTAAAGAAGTCATTCTTAAAATTAACTATTTGCAGTGGTTAGCTATTCAAAACAAGATCATGACTGTGGACAACCTGGTTAAAGAGAAGTTAACTCTTCCCTAATAGATGCATTCTATGAGTAGACACCTAAATTCAACTACACAATTTTAATACTAAAATGACGCGTTGTCTTTTTTACTGTCATTCCGTTATAATTAGCGATTTTCCACTAATTAGCTAACATTCCCATTTGTCTCGGTCAATTATTGACACTTCGTTAATTAAGTAGTCTCACCCCCCATGTTGGATGTCAATTAACGTCGCTTTGTTAGTTATAGCCCTCTTTTAATTAATTAATTAACCATTATTAGTTAATCAAGTCTTTCAATCTTGTATTTAATCAATAAATCTTCTTATTGATTAAATCCCCCTTTTAAACCCTTCAAATTCTACTAATATCCCACTAAATCATCTCCAAATGGATGTTATAAGCTTAGCTTGGTCTATTATTTAATCCTAGTTGATTAATTAAACCTTCTAAAACTCCCATGAGTTGCTAATCACTAATTAATCTCTTTTATTCATACTTATTCCTTTCTAATTCTACATTCCATTTATCCCACATTCACTAGGTTTCAATCTTCTCCCAAAATGGAAATTTATATACGAAGCCTAATACACCTTATCCAAACTTACACCATGTCCTTAACAGACATTATATTTGAGAAGATAATTTCATGTTAGTAAAAGGCTTGTTAACTCTCACCCTTTTCTACTTGCCAAAGAGTAGTAAGAGAAGATTCAAAAATGGCAATTAATCCATATTTGATGAGATCTCTTTATCTTTCTTGAATAAATTATTGATTTTGTGTGGCCTATGTTTGATTCATTAAAGGAAGTATCTACAATCCAAATCGCATCTAAATATTAAAGGGAGGTTTGCATTTAATGTTGAGTTCATGTTTTATGAAAGTTAATTAATTTTCCTTTTTACTTTATCATGATTTATTATCTTGAATTTAATGAAGTTAGGATCTACTTGGTGTTATATTCTTTCAATTAACTTAGTTTAAAGTTTAAGATGTATACATATGAAATTCTTTATTTATCTTAGTTTAGCTTCATTTTTCATCATTTTACATGCAAGATCTTTCAATTTGTTGAAATTATTATGTTTTTGAGCATGTATAGTGGTTTTTGGTAGTGTTGAGTCTTCTTTGTAGGTATAAAGGAGACGAAGTGCTGTCAAAATTTGATCTTGATGGGAAACATTTGAGATTTGTGATGTTTTTGGCTCATTTTTGGCAGTTTTTGTGCAAGTACATGTCTTCATGTGCTAGCATATCAGAGCATGTGCTAGCGTAACCCTTTTTTGGTTGCACACACTAGTTTATTAGTGCACACGCTAGTGTAACACTATTTTTATATTACACGTGTAATGTATCAGTGTGTGCAATAGTGTAACATTATTTTTGTTACATGTACTAGTGTATCAGTGCACGTGCTAGCGTAAAAATATTTTCTATTACACGCACTAGGGTATCATTTCATGAGCTAGCATTCATCTTCACATGCTAGCATTTCATACACTAGCATATTGGTTTTGCGCGTTAGCATACTAGTGTATGTGCTAGCATACTATGTAAAATTTCTACCAACTTTCCTCAATTTTTCTCAAATTTCCCAAAAGTTTCAGTTTTTATCTTCAATTTCTTGTTATTTTATGCATAATTTTGATTCTAATCTATAGGTTATTTTATTAAAATATAGCTAACATTTGATATCTTTGATTAAGTTTTTATTTTTATTGATTTTGTCAAAGCCATGTATGTTCTTCTCTTGTGCTTTCAAGTAACCTTGAGAATCAGAAATGGTTGTGATCCTTGGTATTTTTCTAACATTGTGATACATGGAAAACTACTAATAATTTTTGAGTGGGACCCTTTTCCCAAATTTGAAACATTTACCACATGAAATCAAACAAGTAAAACTAGTAACAAAATTTACATACAGGTTCCTTGTTTGAAAGATGAAAATCAAACTTTTCTAAATAAAATAAAATGAATAAAATAAATTATCTTTGTAGGTTCAGATAAGGTTAATACATGTCCACTTTAACTATTGGAATTGCATGGGCCTAATCCAAGAAACTCATTATGAGGAGTACCATATGAACCCCAAAGTAGTTGGAACATTGAGGGATCCTAGGAAACAAAATGGGAAGTTCCCATCACCAACTTGACTAGTAAA
This sequence comes from Taxus chinensis, assembly GCA_019776745.2. NCBI lineage: Eukaryota > Viridiplantae > Streptophyta > Pinopsida > Cupressales > Taxaceae > Taxus > Taxus chinensis. The sequence continues at coordinate 330,805,223 of CM034152.1, read as the reverse complement.
ACCTGTGGGGAATACCAAAAATTTCCCATATGTGACCTCATTCTTAATTGATTGTAGGGTTATGGTCTATATTTATGATTTATTATAATACACATACCTCATTTAGACAAGTATTGGTGATTTTTTGAGTCTAAAATCTAGAGGAAGCTATTTGGCATTGGGGCCAACCTTTTTATATCTTATTTATGTATATCAAACCTTAAAAAAATAAAAACTTTCTCTAAGTTATAAACTTGTTTTCAAAAAATAAAAAACTTTTTCCAAGTTATGTCATGTATATTCATCAAAAAATTGTCTGAGTTAAACCTTTTTTTTTAAAAAAAGTGGAACTCTATCTAAGTTGCATTGCATAGTTTTTAATCATGAATCATACCTCTTTCATAATTATGGCTTAATTTATCAAAGAAATAAATATTAAGTTATGCCAAAATTACATCAACCATTTTGACACTTGCATTTTACACTTGTTTTCCATAACTTTCTTGATTGTCAAATTGTCATTATGTTGTCTGTTTTCCTTATGCTACCTTTTTAAAACTCATAAAAAACACCCACATATTCACAAAATGCCTATTTTGCAGCCATTTCATTGCTTGAATCCACATGGAACTCCCTTTAATATGAAGGAGTTCAATCAAACATTCTAGGTTTATGCATTCATATCAAACAATGCCCAACATGACTATATATCTGATGGTTCCTCACCTTGTTGATAATAGGGAGTTCATTCTATCTTTCACTTCTTTAGCTTCATTTCCTAATCTATTCTATCTACAAATTAAATCTCCTTAGACTCGTGATTCTCATTCTATGGAATAATCGTTTACCTCAATGACATCTTCCTCCATTAAATATTTGTGTCAATCCCAATTCCTCTAATCAAACATGTAATTCAACACCCACATCACGATCCATTGTCTTACCATAAGATCCCCTTCTTCTATCTACACTATGTAGTCTTCTAAATAATCCCATACTAACCTATCCTAAATCCACATCAAATTCAACTCTCGATACATCTGAATCTAAATGTTTTTCATCTCTTGAGTCATCTTCTTCTACCAATCCAAGTCTAATCTCTCTTCAGCCCTCAGGTCATTTTAACCATGCCTTATTCTATCCATGTCAATCTTCTAAAGACTGGTATTTTTGTCTGCATCAAAAAATTCACAAGCAATGATGTGCTAAGATATATTTTGAATGCACTATCAAGTTCCTTTTTAGAAGTAATAAAGTCAAATTTTCCCAATCCCATCATCTCCATCATTAAACAACTTCTAAATCCACAAAACTTGTTGGACCTCTTCCTTTAAATGAACCTTCTATCATCAACTAATGACCCATACTAATTAATGTACCTCAGAATGAAGAAATTAGCAAATATGTCATGGGGTTACAAGGTAACATCCCTATAGAATATCATGAGAAAGGATTTTTTTTTGACCTCGATGCATATGCATCTTTCAACAATGAGGTTGAATTCTATGATCAACCTAACATCAGAGAGGAAGAACAACCTAAAATTTTCCATCAAGAACCTCCTCTTATCCTCCCATAATCACATTTTCCATTAGATGGTGAAAATCTTGGATTTGTCAATAATCCCTTTACTATCTCCTCTTCACCTAATCATACCTTATATGTCACATCTGCTACATCATCATCTATCTATATACCTCATGTTATCCCATCATCTTCTACCCATGGGTCACCTTTGAATATCCCATCATCATCAATTCTAGGACCACCTCCTAATAGCCCATCTTCTATTCATGGGATACCTCTAAGTATCCTATTACCATCAATTCTTGGGCCACCTCCTAGTATCCCATCATCTTCTATTTATGGGCCACCTCTAAGTAGCTTGTTACCTTTTATTCTTAGACCACCTCCCACCATCCCATTCCCTTCCATTCTTGGAACATATCATATTATTTCATCAAATCCTCCATCTATCAACAATTGTGTCAATCCCACCATCATTCTTAATACTCTTATCATCAATCCTAAACATCCAATTTGTTCTCCACTTCTTGGGACCAACAAAATAATTTATTAGCTTGTAAGAAGCACCAACATTTTCTTCATCAATCTCAAATCCAAACATCTGAGGATCTCTAAAGCTCCAAGTAAATCCAATACCCATAAATCCAAAATTCAAATGTAATTCAAAAATGCACACCAATTACAATGCCAATTATGGGGCAAAGAGCATAAATCTATGGATAAGGAACTCAAGCTCCCACATAAAACATCTATATTAAAAGATAATGCATAGTCACTTATTGAGTATGATCTCAACATGATCATCAATATTGGAGATAATATCCCTCTTGATAAGAAAAATATCCTAGTCTCTATTATTAAAGAAATAAAAAACATTGTTGTTGGATCCTATCACAAAATTAAAAAAAAGGTACAAACATCAAACATTGCAATAAGGTAGTACACGTGGATGTTCTTTCCATTCCTTCATATTATTATGTAAATCACCCATTATTTTCATCCCTTTTATGATATTTTTATTAGTCTATTCATCTCTTTACATGGAATTTATCCCTACTGTATATGTTTGAGATTGGTTTTTCATTACCTTAGTAAATTAAATAACTACTTACCTCTTAGAGATCATATCACTATTATATTGTGAAGACTTTTGGGTGTATCTATTGACACTAGTCAATTTTATCATCACAACCACTTCCATATATTTCCATCAAGCCATCAATGGTTCTTAACCCCTTATCAAAACAATCAAGACAACTGAAATACTTTTCAGAAATTAAAAAAAATCAACCAAAAATTAAAATCAAGGCAATATATAACTCTCTCTTGGGGTATTTCTAATATCTTTATCAAGGCTATGGAAGTCGAGCTAGCAGTAGAGCAATATTGTTACTATAATTAGATACATTTATGTCAGGGGTTATGTATTCTTGGTTGGAAGTGGAGAAATGTACAACTCTCCTTGCACCCTCAATTCACCAATCAACTATCAAAATCAATCATTCCTACACATTGGCTATTTTTTATTCATGCATTGCCTATTAAATATTCCCTTCAAGAAGTAATTCATTTTCAAGTGTACACACTCTATCTTGATGAGAAACATGACTAGTATGTTACTAGGTGTTGTTTGGACCTTGTTTAGACTCTTTCTTTAGTCCATATTTTATCCCATGATTTCTACCTTTGCTTCATCACTCTTTCATCACCAATATTCTAACTATATTTTCCATACCATTCACATGGTTCTTCTCCTTCGTTTAGAACATCCATGTGTATAAAATGCCTCTTTTGGCTATGTTTGAGGGAACCTTTGTTCCTTTTCAATGAATAATCTTCTACATATTTATATCATCTATTTCTCAGTCATATTTCACTGGGGGCAATGTTCACTCCTTAGCTCTTCATTGGCTTGAGTTCTTCATCTTGTTGAACCTATCCCTCATGGCCCAGATATGCCTTAGCCTATTCTTGTACATATGTGTGGGAATTTTGCCTCGTATATTCTCACCTCTTGCCGGGGGTATCTCGGTGCTCGGTTTTTAATGTACATAGTTTTGGAAAAACTCCAAAATCCAAAAACATTGTAAAACCTTCCAAAATCCCAAAAAATTGGTAAAATCATTTGAAAATAAAAAACATTGGTAAAACATCAAAAATTCAAAACATTTACAAAATCTCAAAATCCAAAAACATTGAAAAACTCAAAAACCCTAAACATCAGAAACCATCCTACAAAACGTCTTACTTCAGTGTTTGCTTGTTCTAGTGCATGACATGCGGATCGTATTGTGATCTTCTTTCATCAACAAAGCTTGTTTGCTTGCTATGTATGTCTTCCCGATATATATCGTTTCTCAGGGCAGTTTGATAGAGCACATTTACTTGTTCATTAGAATTCTATGTCATCCATTCAATCCCTTACATGTATCCATGATTGGGGCATCATTTTAACCCTTTTCTTATAACATGAACATTTGGGCATCGAAGCTGGATAATAAACACATTAGTACAATTGTCTTAAGCATTGCTTGCTTAAGTTTTTTGTTGTTTATGCTTGTTTGTTTGTTTGTCTGCTTATTCGTTTACTTTTTGGTATTCCATTGCTTATGTGTTTTGCTTTGAGCTAGTCCCTTTAGCATTGCACAAAAATCAGTATTATAGCTTTCATGTGATTTTACCCTTTTTTTCGTATGCTTACATCGACTAAAAAGATAATTCCAAGCCAGAGTGGTACGTACGCTACACTACAATGTTTCCTTTTACCCTCTATCATCTCCCATGTTCTAACTAACATTCCTTCTCCCTAACATTTTCTATTTCTTCTAACTTACTGAAACATAATTCTCGCAATGACTTGTTCCTTACCCTCCCTCCCTCCCTTCTTTCACCCCCGTCATGCACTAGCATCAAAATCTTTCAAGTTCGAATCCCTGCTGCTGCGAAGGGATTTTCTATCGCCGTAATCATTATTCTCTTCTTTTCCAGCGTCAATTGAACTCTTCTATCACCCCATCGACACTCGAGGGGGCATCCCCCATCCTACTAATTCTTCTTCCACCCTTAGAAAATACAATTGTCTACTATCTTTGAAGTGGCGTCGCTCCTACTACACCACATCAAAGAGGGACAAGTGTAGACACCTAAATTCAACCACACAATTTTAATACTAAAATGACACTATTTGTCTTCTTTTTTGTCATTTCATTATAACTATCAATTTTCCACTAATTAGATAACATTTCCCTTCGTCTCATTTAATTAACGACACTTTGTTAATTAAGTAGTCTCGTCCCCCATCCTAGATGCCAATTAACGTTGTTTTGTTAGTTATAATCATCTTTTAATTAATTAATTAGCTGTTATTAGTTAGTTAAGTCTTTTAATCTCATATTTAATCAATAAACCTTCTTATTGTTTAAACCCCCTTTCAAACCCCTCAAATTATACCAATCTCCCCCTAAATCATTTCCAAATAGCTTCTATAATCTTAAATTGGTCTATTAATTAATCCTAGTTGATTAATTAAACCCTCCCAAATTCCCATAAGTTTTTAATCACTAATTAATATCTTCTAATCGTACTTATCCCTTTCTAATTCTACATTCACTTTATCCCACATTCATTAGGTTGCAAACTTCTCCCAAAATGAAAAGCTATATAAGAATCCTAGTACACCTTGTCCAAACTTACGCAATGTTATTGATAGACATTATACTTAAAAAAGAGAATTTCATGTTATTGGAAGGCTTGTTAAATCTCTCCCCCTTTTTTACTTGCCAAAGAGTAGTAAGAGAAGACTCAAAAATGACAGATAAGCCATACTTGATAAGATCTCTTCCTCTTGTTTGAGGAATCCTTGGTCATGCACGGTCTATGTTCGGTTCACTAAGGAAGTATCTAAAATCCAAGCACATCCAACTATCAAAGGGAGGTTTGCATTTAATATTAGATTCATGTTTTATGCAAGTTAATTAACTTTCCTTTTTGCTTTATTATGATGGATTAGCTTGAATTTAACTAAGTTAGGATTTACTTGGTGTAAGATTCTTTCAATTAACTTTGTTTAAAGTTTTATCATGCATACACTACATGTAAAAGTAGTAAGGAATCAGTTGATCACAATTTCTTCACTATCCTTTTTCCACCTCTCTTTGGAGTTTATTCTTTGAATTTATGGATGTCAAGTGGGTTTTCTTGAATAATTTTATCCTAGCTTGGACTCATTGAATCTCAACTTACAAACATAATGTCATCTAAAAGCTTTGGACCCTCTCTTTTTCTCACATCACGTGACAGATTTGAAAAACAAGAAATATGATAGTCTTTGAGGATAAAGATTTGAAAGATACTCGCCTCTTCAAAACTTTGGTGGGTGAAATTAGGGAAAATATTATTAATTTCAGACCTCTTAAAAAGCAAGGGTTTAGTCATGTTACAATTAAGATTTTGGAGAAATGGAAAATATTTTAGTTCTCTTTTCTCTATAAAAAGAGTTGACCGATAGGACTCAAATTAAGTGGCTCTCGCCTCCATTGGGTTGGTGCAAATTGAACTTTGATGGAGCATTTAATGGTAACCTTAGGAGAAATGGTGGTGGAGGTTGTATCCAAGATAATAAAGGTAGTGTAATCACTACATACGTTGGTCCTATGGGAGTTTAGACTAACAATTACGTAGAATCCATTGCTTCCCTATGGGGTATTAAACTTGCGATGAGAAATGTTTCTAACATCATTATTGAAGGGGACTCGATGAATATTATGAAGTGCCTCAGGGATAATACCCTTGCTACTTGGACTATGAAATATATCATTGAAGAGGCTAATTTATTACTATCGAGCTTTCCCAATATCATCATATAACATACTTACAGAGAAGGCAATAAGGATACATAACACTTTGTTAACTTTGGTGTTAATGCTGAATATAATATGATATAGCTTAGTAGGGAGGAGATCCCCATCAATTTTCATGCCATTATACATAACGAAGAAGATAATATTAAGTTATATCATTTCTATTCTCCTCATTGGAAAAGACTAGGATTCTATCTATCACACATTTTAATAAATGCAGGGAATGTATCATGAGTGTTTTGAATTTATTTTGGCTGTACAACCCGCATTTCTTTGATATCCCTATCAATAATATTTTTAGTCGCATTTCTCTCGCTCTTTGGCATTTTTGGAATCATTCTTTCCCTAAAATTCACTACAAAGACAAGTGTGAGAGGATTACCATGGGGAGGATATCTGCTAGGTCAAACCTATTTACAATGAAACCTAGAGGCTTGAATATGAGCTTTGGAACATCTTAAAGGAGGGGGGATTCTGTAACTTCGTGGAGAAAGTCAGGGGTCATGATCCCCACATCTCTATATAATTTGTAAAACCTTGGAGAAATAAAGTGGCCACTTTTAAGGGTAGCTCCTACAAAATCAATGAAGAGATGATAACTAGGGTTGCCGAGCTCTAGATGGAGGGCCTTAAATACTATAAAAATAAGCTTGATCACATGGAAGAGGAAAGGAAATTTCTTGAGGGCTATGAAGCTCTTTTTCATGTAAAAGGTGGATTTCAGAGGAATTCTCCGCCTTAACCTTTTGATGACGTGGGCTTGCTCCTTATGAAGTTCATCACTCTAGAGGGTTGGTATCAAGTAATGCACTATTACCATTTGGTGTTGCTAAATCATTTTTGCCACCATGTTTAGGCGAGTTTCCCCCTTTAAATCCTCCATTCTATTGAACACTCCATGAAGGTGGTCCAATGGGGAAAGAAGGTATTTCAACTTAATTAGGTCATCATTCTGCTACTGTATAAACACTTTGAACATTCCAACTCCATTCTCTATCCTCGTCTTCTTCCCTTGGATGGGGACCCATCCTCTCCTCATGTGGATGGGGCTTCTAAAAAAAGGCCCAGAGATGACCCCACATGCAAAACTTTGCACAGTCATGCCACTAAAGCTAAGGATATTGGAGGTGATTCTACCACCTCAAGGATGGTCAGGGTGAATTGACTGCGTTTTTCCTTCTTTCCTTTGGTAACACTGCTGTATTGTGACTTCTAAAGGAAAATTTTCAAAAATTCATGCTGAGCTTTACCTTCATATGGATATGATCAATTGGATTAAAAAGGACATTCAAGTTCTAAGGAATAGGGCTAGGTGGTGCAACTTGATGTGGAGGGAGGTAATCTGGATACTAATTATGAGGAAGATCTTACCAAAAGGATCTCCTTATTGGAGAAGGAGATGGGGGCCATCTGAAACAAACAATGTGACATAGTCTTCCTGTGTAAAGATATTATGGAATTTCTCGCTCTTCAAGTTTCCCAGGCTGGTTCTGATAAGAATGATCTTCCCTTCAAGGGTGATAAAAAAGGACATATGAAAGGCCCTAGAAAATCTCAAGACTGGAGACCCTAATGGGTATTATTATAGGAATATTCATAAGGGCCTGGAGAATATAAAGAAGGATTTTTCAAAAACCCTGAAGTCATTTGGTGGTATTTTTTGTTATTATCCCCTTTTGGGGTTGTTTTTGCATTTTTCTTGGCTATTTTTTTGTTTTTCTCTGGTTGGTTATATTGCTGAATTTGGTCTTCAGACCTTTTTTGTACATGGGTAGAGTCCCAAACAAAAAACTCCCTTTTACCCTTATCTAAAAAATATGATATGTCTAAAATTGATAATGTTTATGAGGATCATATTGAAAAAATAATTTATATTATGGAAAAATGCATCATGATGAGCTTAATGATGTAGATCTTGAGCAAGTGGAAGTGATTCTCAATTATTGAAAAAGAGTTAAAAAATAATGAGAGGATATAGATACTTTCCCAAGTTTAATCTTAAAGGAAAAGCGTGACAAGGAAACCATATCCAAGGAGCCACACAAGGAACCATTGAATGATAATGATCCTTTTTCTATAGGCTCGGATTGTACATTAGGTGCTAATACCAATGCTCTTATTATTTCTACTAATCATGTGTCTATACATATGGCTACATAAGTGATGCCTACACCTAGTATACCTACTATGTGAGTACCATAATAAATTCCTCAAAAACATATGATTTTTCCAACATAAGATACACAATATTATTGCACGCTCTAATCCTATATCACATGTGACATCATCTATTCAAAATTTAGCCATGACTACTAATCCTAGTAACTAAGTTCTCATACAACATCTTTTGTATCTCCAAGCTAAGGTGGCTCAAAAATAACAAAGACCCAATAGAGTAGGCCATACCACAAGTTCTCAACATTATTACATAACCCTATGACCATATGTATTTCCAATTATCCCTTAATTATAGGGTTTGTCGGAACTAAGTTTACACATTTGGTGGTAAAGGTGATCTAAAACATCTTAGAACCTTTCGTGCAACATGTATGGATTATATATGTAATGATAATTTAGTAAAAATCTCTTTCCTATAAGCCTAAGGACTATGTCTTGAGATGGTTTTACAACCTTACTGTTGAGTTAGTACACAATTTCAATCCTTTGGTCAATAAGTTCTCGGTCCAATTTTCTATCAACATTAGTGAAAGGTATCCTATGCTCAAATTACACAACTAAAGAAAGGACCTAATATGACCATTAATGACCATGTATATTGCCAAGACCATGATTACAAAAATGGAAAATCCTATTCAAATGATGTCGATGTTTTGACAAACTGTGCCATATAGTCAAAGACTGTGAAGTCACACATATTGTAATAAATAAGTTAAAGTATGGAAGAAACCCTTCCACATATTTGAAGAAAAGTACCATTTGAAGCTAAACATAAGAATATGAAGAATGAAGCTAAGAAAATAGTATGTGTAGTTTCGCACCCCACTAACAAGCTTGTCCTTTCTTCTCCCAGAAGAGACTATTTACATGGTTATATTAACCCGCTCATAAATTTTTACAAAGATTACCAAAGTTCAACCTTTTTTCCCTTCCTCAACCTATGAAGATCAACACAAATAAGCCACAACCTAATAAATTTTATAGCAACAAATCTTATGACTAGCATAAATGTACATGGCATTTAAGTAAGAGATGATTTTCCCTAAAACAAGGTCCAAGATCTTAATGAGAACAACACTATTGAGCTTAACGATAATAGAACACCCATTAATGACTATGAAGTCATGATTCAAAGATTAAGATTTTTACAAAATCTATTGAAAAACTACATGGTACAATGATGTACAATGCACACCCTCCACCATCTTCTTTCACTTCTAAAACTAACGAGGTTCATCTTATAGACCTCCTTATTAGTACAATTATTAACGAGCCAATGTGATGACCTATGTTTACATTTGATGACTATGAAATTATTAACAATGATTCTACCAATGTTCCTTTGTTCATACACACTCTCATTGACTTGCACCACATACAAAATGTTTTGGTGGACAATAGGACAAGTGAACAAATATGTATTATGACACTACTTACTACTCTTGGGTAAAAAAAATATTTGAGTGGTATAACAGACACACCAAAAGGATTCAATGGATAACATTAAAACACTCATGGGATCATTGTGTTACTATGCATGGTAAGAGCTATGAATATTACTACACATATCTTAGTTTTTCCTAACATGGGTGAATTCAAAACACTTCTAAGAATCCTATGGGTACACAAGGTACACACAATCCAATATTCATTACATAAATACTTGAAGTTTATCCACAAATTTTTTTGTTAAAATTCAGGGTGTTCCATATGAGTCATTTAACAAGAGACATTCACTTTTATGATTTCACATCAACCTATTGTGTGACCCACACATGTAATTTCTCTAACCAATTTGGATTTCAATACGATGATAACCAACCTGCTAAGCACGAATATGACATCTCCAATTCTTAAAATATACTGAAACACATCATTAGTAACTTATTTGAGTTCAATGTACGTTACCTAGTTCAGCAATGCCTATGATAGTCTTACAACAACCTTGTGAATTCTTTCCACAAAGAACACCAATGCATTCTAGTATACAAAAAATTCCATAGGCTACTATTTCTACTTGAGCTATGCATCACATAAATGATTATACTGACCATATTGACAATTTAGGATATTTTACGTCTCGCGACCATTTCCAAAATTTAGATAGTGACCTATGTACTGCACCTCACTCAT